>JAXQQM020060366.1:0-45024 GCA_034641835.2 Pinus albicaulis | reverse complement strand
TTTTGCTTCTCGCCTCCCATCCCAGCCTCATGGAAGGCGATCATGGATCTTATTGGCTATGAAGGAGGCAAAGTCATATTTAACTTCAGGAGGTTGCCCAGGAGTAAAGATAGACAGCAAAACTAGGGTTATCTCATCAACATATTCACTGGTATTGAAACCCAAGACAAAAGATATCATATTTAGGATGAGCCTTCCCAACTTATTGAAATAATAAAAACCATAGGGAGGAGGCCCCTTAGGTTGATGTTCAGGCAACATGAAATTCTGGCACATGGACTCTAATTTTTCTGGGGTCAATTTATTAGACTTTTCAATCAATTCTTCCATAGACAAAGGTGTTAGTTCTTGGTCTGGTTCAAAATGTAGCATTGCATTGATAGCCTGGGGAGTAATGGGGAAAAGAACACTCTGGTCAGGGGATATTACAGCTCTCTGAGTGGGATCATAGTTAGAATGGCAATAGTGGATAATTTCTGGGAAATTAATGACAGAGGGGATGAGATATCTCGGGAGATTGGATTCCCACAACCCAATGACATCTTTCCCTTTCGAGTAATCGTCTCTGCAGCGACAATAACTCAGAAGGGGGCTTTCATCAAAATGCAAGTCTTTAATCTAAAAATCTTTATCTACTAAAGGCAAATATTCTAACTCTCTATGGGGAGCATTCAATGGAGTCACATTCAGGGCTGCCGGGGCTTCCATTTTGGTTCTTGTGGATTCAAAACGGAAGTTTCTGGGTTTTTTTTTTCACAGGCTAGGCGCGATTTCAATTTAAATGAAGGAAATTAGCACAATTGCAGTTTCAGGGGAACAATTCACGGTTTTAAACCTCAGGGAATTATCTCAGTGATAAGATTTAACCGCTAATCCAGCGGAAAACAAGGAAAACAGACTTTCTTTTGGAGTTCGAAGCGCTATAGGATAAATACCTGTTCTTGGAGGAAAACTGGCTTTTAACAGGTATCAGGCGGTAGCAGGAGGATGCTTGAACACAGGTTTGGCGGAATTCTGGAGCGAAATCCAATAGAACAGTAGATTTCAGTGGAAATTTGAAATTCGTAGCAGAAGGCGCAATCGCATTCAAATGATGAAAATGACATAAAAACACGAAAATTTGTTTTATTTCCAAGTTAAAAAAGGGATTTTTTATTTTTTCGAGGACTGACGTCATCGGTGTACGGGCTGACGTGGGCGGGGTCGGGCGGTAAGCGGTTAGTCCCCGCACCGCTTATGAGCAATGGCGGTATTGAATGAGAGGGCAGTGATTCCACTGGGGCACTGACACGTGGACGGAGGACTAGTCAAAACCACCAAGTCCCCGCGCGTTATTGTTCGGGTATTGGATGGCTAGCGGAATGAACGCTAACCGTAGATCTTGCAAAGGGAGATCGGACGGTGGGAAGGGACGAAGAGAAGGTGGGATGTTATCATGCGGGCCCGGCAGGGTTTTAAACGTAATTAGCTTTATTAAACATCCCGGGTGGCACATAATTGGTGGAAAAAGGTTATTAATTAGTTCTGATAACTAATTAATCCCATAGTTATAAAGGGTCGGGGTAAATGAATTTTGCGCGCGGGTCTCCATTTAAAATGTCGGGTGGGATGCCAGGTGGATGAGTCACGGTAGCACGGGGTTTTTCCGAAGTTTTTAGTCTGATTTAAAACTTTGGCTTTATTCATCTTTTTGTGTTAAACATATATATCATATGTTTAAATGTTGTTTTGATATTTATTATTATATGGTAATAAATAAACATTATTTAACTACCATAAGGGGCGGGACTATGATATAAGGATATATTTAACCAAAGGGCGTATGATGCGGGTTTTCAATGATTAATTGGGAAATAAATACTTTGGTTAAAAATATAATAGAGGGGTTTTTGGGATATTAATTTAAAAGGAGTTAAATACTTAGGATAAGGCATTTTCACTAGGGATTTAGTAAATAGAGTTAAATGTTAATATGACAAAGGGACAAAGACAACTCAAAATACTTTGCACATCTAAGAAAGTGACAATTTCTGAAGTAAATTACAATATATCATCTTCAACACTTAAACTTAGAATAGTAAGTTATTTTGAGGGATTTTTATGGAAGTTTGCATGATTTTCCTAAGCAAAATGGGATTTTACTTAGGAAAAGGTTAAAGGTGAATGATTATAATGATGAATTATCTCAAGTACTTAGGTCTTTTTGATCATTAGGCCGAGGGTCCGGTCCCTCCAAAAGTCAAGGAAATGCCTTGAGCCCTTTTGATCTCCAAATACCTTAGTACTTTTGGGGGGAAATTAGTAAAACTTTTAAGGGGAAAGTGATGAGGGAAGTTAATGATTTTAACTTTGCTTGCTGTGATTTTCCAGTGTATTTCATGCTTCAGTATTTGTGATGAAATTAAAGGATCAAAAACATTTAGCAGCATCATTCATCAGATAAAACTTTGCAACACCATCTACCTACCCTATCTACTACTACCATTTTCTCTTCTTTATTAGGGTGCATTTATACTTGCAAACCCTTTTCAACCTTTTCTTTTTACATGATAAATCTATCTATTTCTACCCTTATTACATCCAAGGGCTCAGATTAAACTGTTGAGCACCTTTTAATAACTCTATCTATCTACTTATCTGCCAAGATTAAACTGTTTGGTCAGATATTTATTCTCTATTCTATAACATGAAATTGAAATATGAATAAGTCAAGTTTAAACAGTTTGACTCTTCATAAATTGTGGCAAAAGTTTGACAAGTTGCACACAATTACTTATTTACAAAAAATGAAATAGTAGTGGCATTTGGATTTGCACACTTTCCTTGGTCTATTTTTGTTTGGGGTTCATTTCTTTCACTTTTTTGACCATTTTATTTTTCTTACCCTTTGATTTTCTTTTAGGGTATACCCTCTTTACATTTTTTAAAATTTTTGATTTTTTGGTTTTTCAAGAATATGGAACACCTTTGCTCAAGAAAAAGGTTTGAACATATTCCATAGTTCAATCAAGACAATCATGAAAAGTGACACCTATTGGTATAGGAGTCTAACACCCCTCACGAAGGTATGCCATGATTCTATGCTCTATGAACATTAGGAGGGTGGGGGCCAAGGAAAATTTTGTTTCACAGCGAGAATTTTTGTCTTTGTTCATTAAAACCCAGTATATTCTTCCTCCAAGAATCGATGTCTTTGGCTGACAGAACCCAATATTTTTGTCGCTCCTTGTTTCCAGATTAGCACCTGGTGGCCACAGAAGCTGTAGGGAATTCTAGTGGCATGGCAGTTATTTGGGATCCTTGTCAAGCATCCTTGAAGGCCTTCAGTTTCTTTGGGGGAATTATCATTACGGGCTTCATTAAGGGTTTTAATCGTAGGTTAAATTTTATCAATCTTTATGCCCCATATCGAGATAGACTCAATTTCTGGAGGAGGATGGAGGAATGTGATTTTTTTCTACTTGATTGTTCCATAATAGTGGGTGATTTCAACTGCACTCTGCAGGAGCGAAAGATATGGGGCAAGCGGGCAAGGCGATATCCCTTGGAGGTTTTCATGGATGACTTATCCCTAGATAGAGAAGGCCCAACCTGGTTTAATGGATGATCAAGAGAGTTCATTGGGAAGAGACTCGATAGAGTCTTAGTTTAATCTTCACTCCTGTATCTGATGGGGAACCTCAAGTTTAGGGCCAAGGATGTGGTAATCTCGGATCATTATTCGATAACAATTTAATGGTATTTTGAGAAGTTGAAAGGGGGGCATCCTTTCAAATTTAATCGGGTTTGGTTAAAAAATGAGTCTTTCAATTCACTAGTAAGGAAACATATCAACATTGAATGCAGTATGGAAGGATCATCAATGATGCAACATTTATCGAAATCTCAGCGCGTTTGAAGGACAAAGTGAAAAAATGGGAAAAGGAACAGAAATAAAAAATTCTCAAGGATCTTAAATCAATATCCAGTGAGACCTCGAATATTATTATAAAAATTGAGGAGGGCGATCAGTCTCCTCATAAATCATCTCGATTGAAACAATTTGAAGCAGTGAGAAGGAGGATCTTGCTGATATAAGAACAATCTTGGTGAGTCAAAATTTGGGCCACATGGTTGATTAGGTAACAGCAATATGAATTTTTTTCATAATTATCCTAATGGAAGAAAAAAATTAAACTCGATATGGCATATTGATGAAAACAGATATACTGTCCACTCCATGCATGATATACAAGAGGAAGTAGTGTGTTTCTACGAAGGCCTCTATAGGGGCAGGGAGGAAGTTGTTTATGCTGAACAACTTCAAGCATTGGAGGATCTCCCTATAATGTTTGGAGATGAAGAAAATGAAAATTGTTAGAGGTTAGTGTGTAAAGAAGAAGTTGAACATGTATTAAAGTCATTTCCAGCTAACAAAAGTCCGAGTCCAGATGGTTGGACCCCAGATTTTTTCATCCATTTTTCTGACCTCTTCATTAAAGACATTGTAGAAATGGTTGAGGAAGTTAGAAATACTGGCAAGTTCATCGAAAGAATTAATTCAACCTTTTTGGCCCTAATTCCTAAGAATAAGGCTCCTCGTAATTTTGAAGAATACTGACCAATCTCTTTATGCAACACCCTGTATAAAATTGTATCGAAACTTTTGGCGGAAAGGTTGAAACTAGTCCTATTGTGCTTCATCATCCCAAAACAGTTGGGTTTCTTACCAGGAAGAAGAATTCATGATGCAGTTGCTGTCACACAGGAGATCATGCATTCAATCAAATATCAGAAAATCGCAGCTGGAGTGATGAAAGTAGACTTGAGAAAAGCCTATGATAAGGTGGACTGGGGTGTCCTTAAATTAATTCTACACAATACTGGAATGGTAAGTGATTTGATTGACTTGATTATGGGATGCATCAATTATTCATCCATGGCAGTAGTTATAAATGGTTCGTCATCTAATTTATTTCTTCCCAGGAGGGGCTTTAGGTAGGGCTGTGCACTATCCCCCCTCCTTGTCATACTGGTGATGGATGTATTTAGTTGGATCTTAAAGCATGCGGTGGAATCGGGTGACTTTAAGGGGCATAAGAATTACTAACTAGCAGAATATCTCTCACAATTTCTTTGTTGATGATGTCCTTGTATTTGGGCTATTGATCAAAAGCAGCTGGTTGGCCTTATCCAATATTTTCAGGAATTTTTGTACGGCATTGGGTATGGAGGAAAATAGTGGAAAATCATATATTTACCATTCTGAAGGCTCTACAGAACTAATTGATTATATTGAAAACCTGCTCAACTTCCGTCTATCCCATTTAGATGATGGGATTACTTACCTTGGGTTCCATCTGAAAGCCTTGAGATACATCACATCTTACTGGTCATGGCTGTTGGAGCGATATAAAAAAAGAATAAAGGCATGGTCATGTAAGTGGTTGTCTAAAGGCGGGAGATTTGTCCTAACCTAGGAAATGCTACAAAAATTTACAGTTTATTGGGAACACTTATATGGTATACCAATGAGGATAGTCAACAAAATTCACAGCTTAATGGCATATTTCATATGGAATGGATGCATGGGGAAATGATCTTACCACTTGATGAGCCCTGGTATTGCACCAAGAGTGCTGCAACTCCCAAGGGCTGCCCTACTTTACTTTATCAACCTGGGGTTCGTACAAAATTTGAGATGAAAATGCTATATATACAGCAGATGCATTTTGTTCATGTCATCCTCTTCTGCTTTACGAAAGGGTGCTTCTTCTAGGAGTTCTTAGTAAAGTCTGTCACATTTCAATAAAACTAAACTAAATTGCAGAAAGGAAATGACATAAATGGAACTAATTTAATGTGCAGGAAGGAAATGATTGTAAGAAACTAAATTACATTTCTGAAAAAGAAATGACAGGAAGGAAAATAATTTAATTTGCAGAAAACAAATAGCAGAAAGGAAACCAATCATAAACCACACTTAACTTGACCAAACGGCTAAATGCATTCTACTTATCCTATGATCTATCTACCATATTTCTATCCATGCAACTAGGCTATCCATGACTTAATTCTAATTAAAAAGAGTTAATTTACAGCTTGGAGGGAAGAAAAGGGCTAAAAGAGGCTAATGGGGGTTGGGTGATGAACGCAGTGACACAGAACTCAAAAATGCGATGGCAGAGTGCGATGGAGGGAAAAAGTTGCGATGTGCATTGTCGCAATCACAACTTTGCAAGTTTAAAGGGATAGCGGTAAGGACTAACAAGAATGAACTAAGTTGTGCGAAGTGCGACGAGTCACATGGCGGGTCGCGAATCACAATATTGCAAGTTTAAAGGAATAGAGGTAAGGATTAACAAGAATAAACTAAAATGTGAAAAGTGCGATTAGCAACGTGGTAAAAGTTGCGGGCTGCGATCTGCGATGTGGTAAGTTCTGTGAAGTGCAAAGTGTGATGAGTGACATGGCGGAGTTATTGCATTAGCGGAATAAGAGATAAGCATTATGCAAAAATTTAAACTGTGCGATTCAAGATTTACGATTTCGCAATATTTCAATCGCAAGAACGAGTGGTAAGTGTTAAGGGTAAAAGCTAAAGGATGCGAAGTGCGATTTGCGATGGTGACGTGGCAGTGGGACCAACAGCGGGGCACGATTTCGCAATATCGCAATCGTAGGAACCAACGGTAAGTGTTAAGGGAGAAAAGGTAAATGGTGCAAAGTGTGATTTGTGATTTCGCAATATCGTAATTACAAAGAACTAGCGGTAAGTGTTCAAGGTAAAATCCAAATGTTGTGATTTGAGAAGTGTGACATACGGTGGCAGGAGACTTGAGGAGAAAAGGCTAAGGTCAGGTGTTTGGTGGTTTTGAATGGTTTTTCACATGTTTTTCATAAAAAGGGTAAGGCAACCATGAATGAAAAAAAACAAAGAAATAAGGTGGAGTTGAAGGGCTTAAGTGCGTTAGGGAAAAGGGTAATTACAATGTTAAAATGAGAAGAAAAGGAGGGGAATGGAGGCGTAAGAGAAGTGCTCAAAAGTGTAACACACTTGCGGATTCATGCACGGGAAACAGACAGAAATGCGTGATAAAACAGTGAAAGAGAGACTCGGACTTGGTAATGCAATTTCTTCTCAAAACTCAAACAAAAAGTAATTTTGGTTCGTGGGAAGGTATACCTTGCTCGAACTCCACTGACAGAGATGAGAGGGGGAGTCTTGACCATATCTTTTGGAGTTTTTCTTCTATTTTACTACACATAAGCAATTAAAAACTAAAGCAACACACTGCAAGAAAAAACTAAACAACAATGAAACTATCAGAAGCAGATCTAACTTAAATGGTAGAAGCAAAACTAGCTAAATGACAGAAAGGAAAAGATAGTAACAACAGAGAAGTTGAGGCACATGGATTGGGACCTAACCCATGAGCCTAGCCCTCTGAAACTTAAATCAGTCGAATGAAATTAGTCTGCTCATTTCATAAAAGAATAACTACATACATCTTTGAAAGTTTGATCCTTGAATAAAACAAAAAGCTCAATAGCTCCCAACAATAGTTCTGAATGGAACCGACTTACTGACTAGAATAGAATAACTCTTCCTAGCTCTATCTCTACTCTATTTATTCTATAGGGTAGCTACCAATAGCTCCCTAGAAAATGGTGATTGAGTCCAATTGATTCTCAGTAAACAAGGATTGGGTGCACTCCTCTTTGAGTTGCTTGGCCGCCTCTGGAATTCAAATTTCTGGAGAGAATCCTTAGGGATCCTTTGGCTGCTTTTGGAATTCAAATTGTTGGAGAGAATCTTTGGGATCCTTCGGCTACCTTTGAGGGTGGACAATCCTCCAATAATTCCTCTTTGTTGTCTCCTCGAGTCTTTATGATAAAATCCTTATAAAAATGATTAATAATTCATGATTTTCTGCACTCAACCTTATATTAGGCACTCAGAGTATGTTAGCCTTAATCACCATCTATACTAGCATCATAAAACCAAATAATAATAATAAATTCAGGAAAAATAGATTTAAGAAGGCAAAAAGGTGACTATTAATCCCTCCAAATATGTTTAGTGATGGAGCTCATCATCACCCCCCTACTGAATGGTTGCTCATCCTCTGAGCAACTAATCCCCCTCCATTTCCTTCAAGGCTTTGATAGCCCCCCTGATTTCCTGAGGAAGAAGTCTGGGAGGTTCCCCAAGGGGGTAAAATCCATTATTATTTTTTGCATTCTCCCATTCTCTATCTTGTGCATCTGTGTCCTCTTCATCAGTCATCCCCAACATCAAATGTGGGATGAGCTTTAGTCCCAACCATTGGATATTTTTGGCCTGCATGGCCTTCTTGTATAACGGTTGCATTTCCAATGCAGCCCTCAGTATTTTTGGAGTATGGTACTCCCTATTCTTGAGGCTATGAGGGAGTTTGTTCCATCTCCTTTGGCTGGCCATAATGCACTCTTCCTCTGTCTGCCTAGAAACATCATCGAAGTGGCATATCACCTGGTTTTGAGTCTGAAGCCGTAGCTTTCCACCAATGCAAGGTCCCTTTCAATCTCTCAATAGTTAAGGATGACTCCTCTTGGGTTGAAAAAATTTGGTCTGATATATAAGGGTTCTCTATTTCTTCTTCCCATGACCTTCCATATCTCTTTTTCTCTAGTTTCCTCATTCACCATTCAAGATGCTAGAGCCATTAACTGCATATACCCCATTATAGGATTGGGGTCCCAAATATCCATATTTGTCAGCACGAAGTTATGCACATAAAACTCTACCATCTTTACCTGATAAACCACGTTAGCTTGCTTGTATAAATTCATGAATTGCCTACAATCTTGGAAAGGTAGTGATCCATGGGAGGCTAGAGTTTTGATTTGAAATAGAAGCGATTGTTCTTTGAGGTACACAGCATAAGAGTCAGAGGGAAATCTATGTTGAAGGGATTCTATGCATAAGTCCTCCATGGTGGCTACTTGCTCTTGATTTTGCTGCAATTTCTCCTTTAGTGCTACATTCTCTGCTTGTGCCTTCTACAACTACTCCTTCAAAATTATCTCTTCAATTCTTTCCTCCCCCTTTAGTGATTCTTCAATGATAATCAGGCTTATGGGAGAAGTTTTTGGCTCTCTCTGGTTCTTGTCCGCTCTGGAATACCTAGAGGTCTGTCTTTTCTCTTTGCACTCAGAGGAGCTATGGTTTCAAATATCTTTTTGTATTGAGGGGATGTGGTGTTGTGTTGTGAGTCTGTTTCTCGCTCACTTTCTACTATCTCTATGAATTTTATGTCCATATCTTCTGTTTTTCTTTAGCTTTTTGTATCTTCCTCTTCTTCCTTAAGCATTACGTGCTTCCGTTAGTCTCTTTCCCTTTAAAATTTTTCAATTTATTGGTTTGGATGAGACTGCATCTCCTTTTATTAGATAGAGCAACTAATTTTGGAGCGCTTATGTAACTCGGCTCAGCTCCAGTTTTGTTGTAGACAATTGTTTCTTCCTCCTTGTTAATTCCTGAAGGACTTCGTGTTTCCTCCCCTCGTTATCCTCTATTCTTCTTGATTTAAATTCTCTTATTTTGCATGCCCAGGTGGTGTGTACTTCCAGTTTTTCAGTCATACCTCATGGTGGTGTCCGAGTTAACTAGCCACCTTTCTTCCCCTTAAACTCCAAGTTTGCAAATTAATTATTTCTGGCCATTATGGATGTGTAGCGAGGGGTGAGAAGCTATACCTGAGTTTACGTTGTGGTCAAGGTGTTTACAGGAGATGGAGGTTGGAGACAAACCTTTTAGATGTTGCGTTCTTCACCATATTCCTGTAATCTGAATGAGCATCTCGCTGAATGAGAAGCATCTTAAGTGAGCTACTAATATTTTCTTGTTGTTTCTCTTCACTGTGGATGTCACATGGGGTACTTGAGATGCCACAGGTGGCATTCTCGTTCTCCTAGAGTCTGTTATGCATCTTTCCTTGTTGTTCTTCTTGGCAGTCCATGAACAACGTTTTTTTTTAAGGAACTTCCTGATGTTTGTAGCATTCTATATGTTGCTTCTCTTGCTACATTGTGCTAAGGAATGGAGGAATGTGGTGTATGGAGGTGATGGAGGAAGCTATGAAGATGAATGGAGTGAATGTTGGGATGGATGGTAAAATAGAAGAAGGGAAAAGAAGATGAATGTGTTGGAAATATTGTCATTAATGGCAAAGGAGCACAAAGGAGCAACACTAGAACTATAGTTAAGGCAAAGGATTAGAGAAGCAACAAAAAAGGCAGCAGAGGCATCAAATGTAGCAGAGAAGCAGCAAAGGCAGAAAAGGCAGAGGCAGCAAAGGCAGTGGAGAGGCAACAAAGGCAGTAGAGGCAGCGAATGTAGCAGAGAAGCAGCAAAGGTAGTAGAGGCAACAAAGGCAGAGAAGCAACAAAGGTAGCAGAGAAGTAGCAAAGGTGTGCAACAAGCGTAATATCCCAAGTCAGAGTGAATAACAAATAGAAGAACAATCTTAGGAGAGATCAACACATTTAGAAACTGAATAAAGCTCAGGATGAGTAGTGTGGAGGAACCGGTGTTGTAGAGCGGCGACAATATAAAGCTCAGGAGAGATTCACGTTGAAGAATACAGATAAGCTCATGAGAAGTAGCGTGGAGGAACCAGTGTTGTAAAGTGGTGACAAATGAAAGAAGGAAAATATACTAAGGAAGATAACACTTAGAATATTTCCAAAGAAGGTGAATGGACATTTAGGATTAGATCGCAGAAGTGAAGGCGAGATATGAACGACGGAGATCGAATCACACCGGAAGCAATTTCGCAAATCACAACTTTTAAGAGTTTAGCGTTAAGGTGTCGCATGGTAACCTAAGTTGGTTGCGATGCGAAGTAGAGGAGCCACATGTCAGCACTGTGCATGAGTGCACATCGCAGATCTTAGAGGTTACCATTAAGAGTTCAGACGGTATGGTAAGTTGTATGTAATGTGCTGAGGGAAGAGCCACGTGTCAGCACAATGCACGAGCGCACATCGTAGATCCTAGAGATTACCGTTAAGATTTTTCACGGTATGGTAAGTTGTATGCGATGTGATGATGGGAAGAGCCACGTGTCAGCACTGCGCACTAGCGCAATCGCAAGAAATAAAGTTTTAGCTGCTAAGTTAAATCATAAAGGTTGTGAAGTGTAATCACCTATGATTGGTGGAAAGTGTTGTGGGAACCTCCAGTAAAGAAGTTTAGCCTATATATAATTTCTTTGGGTTTTATGTTTAATCGGGCTTAAAGTAACAGTTTGGTATTCAGCGCGTATTCTAATATTTTTGTAAAAAGTTAAACTCGCAGGCAAGCGAAGTGTGATGTATTGTGATTTGTCTAGGATTGTGGGACTCGAAAACCCCCATTCCGCGTATATGCAAGGGATTTATATTATATACGTTATGTTATGAATTTTATATTGTTTTATTGCTAACATTTTTATGTGGATAAACTCCGATGTTACAATCTACTGCGTTAAAAGGGAGTTATGTGGGCCATGTCCCATTGGTCCGCGAGGTCTGTGTAAAGAAGCTGACCAAGATGAAAAATGTTGCGGCAGTGAGTCAAACAAAAACACTGAACACAACAAAGAAAGGCTCGGGTAAGTCAAAGGATCTGACCTCGTGCAAAACAATGCAACAACATGGGCCGAGTCAGGAAAAAAGTGTAGTTATGAAGCATAGTTGAAACATAACTGTAGAAACATAAAAGAAAAAGGAATAGCAAGCAGAAGAGGACAAATGCATAGGAAATCTAAGAAGCTGAAAGGGCTGAATTGGAATATTTTGATTGTAACTGTAAATGTATTAATTATTTTATATTGTTTGTGATGCAAAGGCAAGTCTCCCATGCAAAGCAAAACTCCATTTGATACTGTAATAATTGTACATATTGTTGTAACATTCAAAATATGTTGAGTGAAGAAATGGGTGGGTGAAAGGCAAGAGTCATGTCTGTTCACTTCATATGCTCATAGAGAATGCAAATAGTCATGAAGGTATCTATATAAAACAGGTAATATCCATGTGCAGAATTCATGAAAAATAGAGGAAGAAAGAGAGAGCATTAGGGGAATTTTGAAGTCTAAAATGGGTTTCCTAAGGAAATAATAAAATAATAGCTAAATCAATAAAATAATATTTATGAATTTGCAATTCACTTTTTGCACCACAATCCATGTAACCATGGTTAAATTCAATTAAAAAATTGTACCAAAATAAAATTAATAAAAAATTTGTATTGATGTGACTATAAATAAGAATGAGTTTTTCAAGAAAATGTCATTATCATTGAACAAATAATGCATTTGTCCTTTGTACTTAAATAACTTAAAATAAAATGTAGATATAAATTCATAAATTCTTAATTATATAATATGATATTAATTAAAATTTATATTATTTAAATTGTATAATAACATGTAATTAATGTACTATATAGAAATAATATATTATTTTATGTATGAATTTTATTCAAAAAGTGTGAAATAACATTTATTATGAGTAGTACTTTACTTTGACTTTAAAAGTACTTAGAGCATTACCATGGTTAACCATGAGTTTTTATCCACCATTAAGAATGTGACAAGTAAGTACCTTTAACTCAAGCAATGCCACCTCAACCATTAGGGATAATGTCATCCCCTAAAATGTGATTGGTTCTCATAAAGTGAATTTTGATTGTACATTTTCCTTAGGAGGCCCATTTTAGACCTCAAAATTTCCCTAATGGGATGCAGCGGATTTGAAGAGTGCAAAAGAGGTTAAAAAGCTGCAGAATTGAAAAGAGCAGAAGAATCTAAGAGAGCTGTAGAATGTTAGAGAGAGGAAGAATGAGAGAGAGAAGATACAAATTTTGTGAAGATCCAGAGCTGATATGAAATAGATTTGAAGGCTAGAAGGGCAACAATGAAGAAGGAGGAAAAAAAAGTTGATATCTAAGTAAGCATATGATTTTATTGTAGAGTGAGGAAGTTGGTGCTTCCATATCAAGTTGTAGCTTGATAGATGTCCAATTGTAGCTAGTTGAGGTAGGAGTCTCCTGTGGATTGTAGCGTACATAAAAATACATGGGAGTTGGTGCTTTCGTTTCAATTTGTAGCATGATAGATGTCTAGTTAGAGCTGTTTGAGATTCGAGCCTCGTGTGGGTTGTAGCCTGTAGAAAAAGGATGGGAGTTGGAGCTTCCTTGAAAGTTGTAGCTTGTAGAATTTGAGGTAGTAGCCTTCTGTAGGTTGGAGCCTACATAAAATCAGTGGTGAGAGGGAGTTGGAGCTTGCCTTTTCATCACAACAATAATAAGATGTGGTTTTCTCCCTTATGGTTTCCACTTATATCTGTTGTCCATGTGCATGATGATTGTGGGTTGATATTCTGTATTTAATCTGCTTAATATTTGTTGCTCACATTTTAAGATTGTTGTTTCATTATATAATAAGTTGATCATGAAATGAATGTATACATAATTTTAAAGGAAATTTTTAGAAGTCCATGAATGTATTAAATTGATTCACCGCCGCCCCCTCCTCTCAGTTTAACTAAGGGTTCAATAATTGGTATCATAGCTAGTTCCTTCTGTATCAGTTTAAAAACTGGAAGGAGATCCTAGGTCCCCAAAATGGCTAGCCTAGAATGATGCTCAAAAATTAAAGCCTGATAGTTTACTAGCACAAACTATGACTTCTGGAAAATAAGAATGAGGACATACATAATGTCTCTAGGAATAGAAGTTTGGGCTAGTGTGGAAGAAGGATATTCTCCAAAGGATACAGAGACAGAGAAAGAAGCCAAGAAAAACTTCAGAGCTAATGCAAAAGCCATGAATGCACTCTTAAGCAGTCTGTGTGAAACATAATTTATCAAATTAATCTACAATGAGACTGCCAAATATATCTGGGATACTTTAGAAAATATCCACGAGGGAGATAAAAAGATGAAGATGGCTAAACTGCAAGCCTATAGAGCTTAGTTTGAAAAAGTAAAAAATGAATGAAGATGAAGATGTAGCCAGTTTCTTCTTAAAGGTTGCATAAGTTGTGAATAACATGAAAGATATAGGAGAAACCATTAAGGAATGTGTAATTGTACAAAATATATTGAGATCTTTACCATCCAGGTTTAACCCTAAGGTTTCTGCCATAGAAGAAACAACAAACTGGGTAACACTGGCCATGAACCAATTGCTTGGAAACTTGACGGCCTATGAGATCAAAATTCCAAAGGGGAAGTCAAATGTGAGGGAGGCAACCTTTAAGGTAGATAAGTGCAAAGAAGAAAAATAAGATACATGCTCTTGCTCTGATGAAGAAGAAGCCAAATTTGTTAGAAGATTGGATAGAGGCACAGGCAAGTGTAATGGTCAAATTCCATTTAAATGCTTTAACTGTGGAAGAGTGGGTCACTATGCATCTAAATGTCCTCATAAGAAAACAAAGAATCGGCCACAAGGGACAGAGAAAACCAAAATAAATAATTGGCAGAAAGGGAAGAGATTCAATAGAAAATAATTTTATGCTTAGAAAGATAGCAATGCATCTAAAAGCTCAGATTAATCTTCAAATGAAGAAGGAAACTTTGAATTTGTGTTGATTGCCAAGGAAGAGCTTGAAGGATTCCTTCTGGAAGATGAGGAAGAAGGTGAGGTAGATTTCAAGGGGGAGATAATGAGTGCCCTGGAGGAAATAGACAGACTTAAACTCAAGTGCAGAAAAAGGAAAGACATTCTCCTGAAACATGTAAAGGAAGAACCAATTTCAGAAAACCTCATTCAGTTGAAAGTAGAACTTTAAGAAGCTAAGAAGGTGTAAGACATTATACTAAAGTAAATTAAAGATAAAATCAGGAGCAAGAGAAATTGGAAGAAGAAGTAGTATGCATGAGAAAGAAATTAGAAAAAGCCTAAAGGGAATTATCTGTAAACACTCCACGAATGAAAAGCTCTGAAAAGTTGGAAAAAATGCTAAATGCTCAAAGATCTCATCTCATAAAGGCTGGGATAGGTTACGAAGGAGAAAATAGTAAGTCCAAGGTAGAATATAACAAGAGTATCATTTTTTTAAAAGATATAAATGATAATGAAGCAATTCAAAATATTCCTACAGAAGTAGAAGCCAACAAGAACATGATTTGCACTGAAGTAAACAGAAACAAGTAGCAACCTCAAATGATAAAGAATGAAATGAAGAAACAGTCAACTGAAAAAGGCTCATACACTCCTAAACTCAAATGAAAAAGAATGAAATGAAGAAATAGTTAGTTGAAAAAGGCTCATACACTCCTGAATATGAATTGAATAAATTCAAAATTTGTTAAAGGTGGTTCTTTCCTCCGATGAGAAGTATCACTTGTTTTTCCTTCCACAAACCTGGAAATATTGTGGCATACTGTAAGAAAAAGCAAATCCATTCCAACCAAATAAATATGTAGCCAATGAAAGGACTACCTCAAGCAAACAAATGGAGAATAAAATCTATCACCAGGTACACAAATCATTTCCATGGCTACTATTTTTCATGCAATAAATTTGGACATAAATCTGTTGAATTTAAATTGTGTTAAAAAAGGGGAACAAAATGCCATACATCAACTCAATATTACTTAGGTAAAATAAGATGTTATTCATGTCACAAGCTTGGTCACAAAGCAAAAGACTCTAAGTTGCCATATACATTAAATAACTCTAGACAGATGATGGAATCCAATCAAATCAGACAAAACTGTGAATAAAAAAGAAGTGCAGTCATTATGAAGAACCCCAATAAAGTATGGAAGGAAAAGAGAAAGGGGCAGCCTATTACCTCAATAACATAATGAACCCATCATAGTCTCAGGGGGAGTTTCTCTAGGAATCAAGGCAAATATCTAGCCAGTAATAGATCAGAAGCAACATCCCAGGGGGAAAGCAGTTCATAAATAGTCCCCATAAAAAATAGTCTAAGAAGATCTCCTTGGAATAAGAACAACTAAAATTTCAGGAAGGGAAAGGACAATTCCTCTGATAGAGAACTATAGTGGAAGATGGATACCTGAAGCATTCAATAACCAATAGGTTGATGGAAGGAGAGAAGGCAACAAGCAGCTATGGTGGTAGAGGGAACATTAGCCATGAACATGTAAGCTAAGAAGACAACAGTACACTAAGTGATGAATGGTTAAGATCACAAAAAATTATGTTTCACGCTTTAGAACTGGAAAGATCCATAGAGGATGATCACACTATGCATCACACTACAAGAGTTAACAATGAAACAAAATTAAGAAGGATGAGTAAGAGAAATGTTTATCATCATTATATCATTACATCACTCATATATTCAAGGTCACCTTGGAGGAAAGCAGTTAAATGAGTGATAAATCTATGAGTTGTTTTCCCTTGTAGATTCCAAGTAAATAAAGTGAATATGTCTTCCCGAAGATAATTATGTTAGAACAGTTGAAGTGTATATAGAGCAGCAATGATTCTGGAGCAGTCCCAGAAAGGGATATGCAGTAATATTATTTTAAAAAAGAATGAAAGAATAAGCAAAAGGTTAATGATTCGAAGATCAGATTCAATATATTGATGATTGTTGTGGAGAGCTCAAAGGTAGAAACTATGAAGGTTGTCTTAACTATGGGTGCATGTGCGATATGAAGTGAAATTACTGCATGATTTATCAAAGTAGTATCAATTGGTATTTGGAACAAGAAACCTACCTATTAGAATAATACCAAGTGTTATCAGTGGAGAAATGGTATTGTATAGGTCCTCAAGATCAGAGTATTATGGCAGAAGTACATCAAGGTAGTATTCCCAACATTATCTGCATTAGTAAAGCATGAAAAGGTCAATAACAATGCTAAAGGATCATTATCTTGTTTACACTTGAAGTATTATATTGAGCATTGAAGTAGTATCTATTTCTAGATATAACTGCATGCCTTCCTCAAGTCAGTACAGATATATCTTCAAGGCCTCTTTCTTAATATCATTCATAAAACTGTGTGAATTCTATTTGCTGAGATTTCAATTAAACAAATTGAAGATGTTTTGTTGAAGATCATCTTGATAGAATAGTTAAAGTATTTGAAGTATGAAGGAATAGTTGTGTTAATCTTACCATTTGAAGCTCAAGAGTATTTTATTGATTCATCTAAAGCCTACTTTAGCAGAAAGAAATTTCTAGTATTTCACCATTGCAAAGAGGTTAATCATTGACATACATACCCCCTTATGTCATAAATAAAATTGCAGAGCCGATAAGTGAGACTGACCAATGCATTGAACGTATCTAGCCTCAAGGGTTTGTTTTTGAAAGTATTGTACAATATTAAAGTCATTTAGTCTCTCAGATTGAAATATGTTGTCTAATCTTACAAAAGTTGTAAGTTCTGGTGTGATTCAGTGTTCACATTAGTATCAAGGGCCTTTTGGTTGTTAGTGTAATATCCTTGTTAGCAGTCTAGCACATATCACCAACAACATGAAGTAAAGGTGAACCACAACTACAAAAGATATATTCGCATCATCATATTTGAACATATGTGTACTGCAGATGTGTATAGTAGAAGAAGACATATTCCATCTACAACATTCCTCAACATATACGTATCTCAGATGAAGATCATAATATAGGCTGAAGTATATCTGGAGCAGACTTGATATGTCGTATGGAGCATTCTCAGTACTTTAGTATTATTACAATGATGTATCTCTAATTATATAATTCTGGTACAGTTTGTTCTATGAAGTGTCCTTATCATCACTTTCGGCCTTATACAAGTGCAGGGAGTCAGTGCTTTGGGATGGTATCAGCTTACTGTGTATATACACAAAAGTTCAATAATTCTCAAATTGTTCTCCCAGTAACTCTTGTACACCAGTCTGGAGCAGCAAGGTATAAATTCAGAAGAAGAAGGCCTAAACACAACTTAGAGAGAGGAAATGCAGAGATAGAAACTACATTGGGAAATATGAAACCCTTTGCCATTGATGTCAAAGGGGGAGGAAAATAAAGCAGAAGAAGAAAAGCTCTTCTAAAAAGAAGCAGAGGAATAAAGACATTTGGAGTATTGGAGTATTAGTGGATGTGTTTCCATCAATGCCAAAGGGGGGACTACTGGAAATATTTTCATTGATGGTAAATGAGCAAAAAAAGTAGCACCGAAACTATCATTAAGGCAAAGGATTAGAGAAGCAACAACAAAGGCAATAGAGGCAACGAATGCAGCAGAGAAGCAGCAAAGGTAGAAAAGGCAGCAGAGAGGCAACAAAGGAAGAAGAGGCATCGAATGTAGTAGAGAAGAAGCAAAGGCAGCAAAGGCAAAAAAGGTAGAGAAGCAGAAAAGGTAGTAGAGAAGCAGCAAAGGTGTGAAGAAAGCTTAATAATCCCAAGTTGGAGTAAATAACAAAAAAAGAACAAGCTCAGGAGAGATCAGCGTGCTTAGAAATTGAATAAATCTCAAGAGGAGTAGCATGGAGGAACCGATATTGCAGAGTGGCGACAATATAAACCTCACGAGAGATTCGCATTGAAGAATACAGAACAATCTCAGGAGGATTAATGTGGAGGAACCGGTGTTGAGTGGTGATAGCTAAAATATTTCCAAAGAAGGTGAATGGATGGTCAGGATTAGATTGCAAAAGTGAAGGCGAGAGATGAACGACAGAGATCAAATTGAACCGGGAGTGATTTCGCAAATCGCAACTTTTAAGAGTTTAGCATTAAGGCATCGCATGGTAAGCTAAATTGGTTGCGATGCGAAGTGGAGGAGCCACGTGTCAGCACTGTGCACAAGCACACATTACAAATCTTATAGGTTACTGTTAAGAGTTCGCACGATATGGTAAGTTGTATGCGATGCGATGAGGGAAGAGCCACGTGTCAGCATTGTGCATGAGCGCACATCGTAGATCCTAGAGGTTACCATTAAGAGTTCTCACTTCATGGTAAGTTGTATGCGATGTGATGAGGGGAAGAGCCACGTGTCAGCACTGTGCACCAACACAATATCGTAGATTGCAAGAAATAAAGTTTTAGCCACTAATTTAAATCATAAAGGTTGTGAAGTGCGATTGTCTGTGATTGGTGGAAAGTGTTGTGGGACCCTCCAGTAAAGAAGTTTCACTTGTATATAATTTCTTTGGGTTTTATGTTTAATCGGGCTTAAATTAACAGTTTGGTATTCAGCACATATTCTAGTATTTTTGTAAAAAGTTAAACTTGCGGGCAAGCGAAGTGCGATGTATTGTGAGTGGTATAGGATTGTGGGACCCGAAAATCCCTGTTCCGCGTATATGCAAGGAATGTCTATTATATGTGTTTTGTTATAAATTTTAAATTGTTTTATTTCTAACGTATGCATGTGGAGAAACTATGGTATTACAATCCACTGTGTTAAAAGGGAGTTATGTGGGCCATGTCCCACAAGTCCGCGAGGTGTGTGTAAAGAAGCCAGCCAAGATGAACAATGTTGCAGCAGTGAGTCAAGCGAAAAGACTAAACACAACAAATAAAGGCTCAGGTAAGTCAAAGGATCCGACCCCGTGTAGAACAATGCAAC
Organism: Pinus albicaulis; assembly: GCA_034641835.2. Classification (NCBI taxonomy): domain Eukaryota; kingdom Viridiplantae; phylum Streptophyta; class Pinopsida; order Pinales; family Pinaceae; genus Pinus; species Pinus albicaulis. The sequence continues at coordinate 25,467 of JAXQQM020060366.1, read as the reverse complement.
AACATGGGTCGAGTTGGGAAAAAAGGGCAGTTATGTAGCACAGTTGAAACATAACTGCAGAAACATAAAATACAAAGGAAAAACAAGCAGAAGAGGACAAATGCACATGAAATCTAAGAAGATGAAAGCGCTGAATTGGAATATTTTGATTGTAACAGTAAATGTATTAATTATTTTATATTGTTTGTGATGCAAAGGCAAGTCTCCCAGGAAAAGAAAAACTCCATCTGATACTGTAATAATTGTACATATTGTTGTAACATTCAGAATATGTTGAGTTAATAAATGAGTGGGTGAAAGGAAAGAGTCATGTCTATTCACTTCATATTCCCATAGAGAATGAAAATAGTCATGAAGGTATTGGTATAAAACAGGTAATATCCATGTGTAGAAGTTACGAAAAATAGAGTAAAAAAGAGAGAGGATACAATAGATTTGAAGAGTGCAGAAGAGGTTAAAAAGATACAGAATTGAAAAGAGAAGAAGATTGTAAGAGAGCTATAGAATGTTAGAGAGAGGAAGAATGAGAGAGAGAAGATAGAGATGTCGTGAAGATCCAAAGCTGATATGAAACAGATTTGAAAGCTGGAAGGGTAGCAATGAAGAAGGAGGAAAACATAGATGATATCCAGGTAAATCAACATATGATTTTATTGTAGAGTGAGGAAGTTGGTGCTTCCATACCAAGTTGTAGCTTGATAGATGTCCAGTTGTAGCTGGTTGAGGTAGGAGCCTCCTGTGAGTTGTAGCCTACAGAAAAATACATGGGAGTTGGTGCTTCCATTTCAAGTTATAGCTTGATAAATGTCTAGTTGGAGCTAGTTGAGGTAGGAGCCTCCTGTGGGTTGTGTCCTGCAGAAAAATGATGGGAGTTGGAGCTTCCTTGCAAGTTGTAGCTTGCATAATTTGAGGTAGTAGCCTCTTGTAGGTTGGATCCTATAGAAAATCAGTGGTGAGAGGGAGTTGGAGCTTGCCTTTGCATCACAAAAATAATAAGATGTGGTTTTCTCCCTTATGGGTTTCCACTTATATATGTTTTCCATGTGCATGATGATTATGGGTTGATATTCTGTATTTAATCTTCTTAATACTTTATGCTCACATATTAATATTGTTGTTTTATTATATAATAAGTTAATCATGAAATGAAGGTATAAATAAGTTTAAAGGAAATTTTTAAACATCCATGAATGTATTAAACTGATTCACCCCCCCTCTTAGTTTAACTAAGGGTTCAACAGAATGCTGCCCTATGTTTCTAGAAACCATTAACAACCTACAAAATAGAAAACACATAAAACACAGAGATGCAAATGTTTTTTTTTTTGTTCCTTTTTTTTTTTTTTGAAAGAAAGTGGGCTGCCTCCATGGAGGTTTTCAACACACAAACTTGCCTTGGGCGCCTTAGAGAGGTTTTCACCCATGGATCTTTATTCTCTTTTCTTTTTTTTTTTAGCAAGTGAGCTGCCTCCATCGAGGTTTTCAAACCACAAGCTCTCTCATTTTATTTTATTTATTTATTTATTATTATTATTTTTTTAATTTCTAATTTAATTTTTAATTAATTAATTTATTTATTTATTTTCAGGGGGTGTGGGAAACTATGGAGTTTCCCTCTCTGCTGATTGAATTTATGAACTCTGCCTTTGACAAAGGCTTCTTGTAAATCTTAAGTCTGTGACCATTTACAAGCAAGGGGATTCCTTCCTCAACCACGGTTCTGATTTGAACTACGCCATTATCAAAACATTTTTCCACTATGTAAAGTCCTAACCATCTCATCATCAGCTTGCCTTTAAAATATTTAAACCTTGAATCATACAACAACACCCAATCTCCTTCTTATAAGTTTTTTTATTTGATGTTCTTGTCATGCCATACCTTCCTTTGCAGTTAAACTACCTCCGTGTGAAGAATTTATTTCATTCTGAACTCATCCAATCCATTTAGTTGCATAAACCTCTCTTTTTGGGAATTTGATAGATCCATATTTAATTCAACTGCCATTCTTAAAGTATTGAATTCAAATAAGTAGAGCTTTATTACCATAGACTAGTTCATAAGGAGTGAATCTTGTTGTTGTGTTTCAAGTAGTGTTGTAGGCCCAAGTAGCTTCTACCAATATGTCTGCCCAATATTTTATGTTGATGCTCAAAACCTTGGTGAGGATGCTCTCTAAAGCTATATTAGTTACTTCTACTTGGAAATTCGCCTGAGGGTGATAGGCAGTAGAATTTTTATGCTTAATCTTGTGCTTCCTCAAAATATTCTCAATGAGGTGAGAAGTGAATTGTGCTCCTTGATCAATGACGATTTCTCTAGGGTACCCAAACTTGTAAGACACATTATCCCTCAGAAATTATGCTAATTTCTCCTCGGTTTCTACCTTCACTACTTTTGCTTCAGCCCACTTTGTCAGGTAATTAGTGCAGACTATGATATACTTATTTTGTCCGGATGGCGGATCGATAGGTCCAACAAAGTCCATGCCCCACTTATCAAATGGATCAAGAGCCACCTGAGGGTGTAAAGGCATTTCATCCCTTTGTGTGGGTTTCCCCATCCTCTGGCACTGGTCACACCTACTGGTGTATCTTCTGGAATCTTGATGAAGGGTAGGCCAATAGTATCCTACCTGCAAAACTTTGTAAGAAGATCTCTTTGGAGAAAAGTGGCCTCCACATGGGTTTTCATGACATGTAGAGAGCATATCAAAAACTTCTCACTCCCTCACACATCTCCTTAGGATTTGATCAGGGCCTAGCTTGAAAAGGTTTCCCCCAATCCATGTGAAAGGGGCGTTTTTTCTGATGATTTTGCTCCTCTCCCTGAATGAAATATTAGGAGGGAGTTTTCCAGCAACCAAGTAGTTGGCTATATTAGAAAACCATGGTGAGAGTGCTGATATGGAAAATAGGTGTTCATCGGGCAGCTGGTCATCCACCATTCCTTCTTCACCTACAGGGAGAGCTAACCTGGACAAAAAATCTGCAACAACATTCTCCTTTCCAGGTTTATCAACAATAGTCAAATCAAATTGTTGCAAAAGTAACAACCATCTAATTATCCTAACATTTACATCTGGTATTTTCATTATATACTTGATGGAAGCATAGTCAATGTGGACAAAGTTATTATATCCAGTTACATAATGCCTGAATTTTTTCAATGCATGGACAATGGCTAACATCTCCTTCTCAGTGACAATATAATTAAGCTTGGCATTTCACAAATTATTGTTGATAAAATCAATGACATAAGGGATTTTTTCCTCTATTTGTCCTAATGCTGTCCCTACATCTTTTTCAGATGCATCATTGTGGATGTGGAAAGCTAGAGTCCAATTTGGACCTCGGAGGATGGGGGCAGTATTCAACTATTTCTTAATGAGCTCAAAAGCCTCTTACAAAGGACCGGACCAAATAAACTCAGAATATTTGGCCAATAACCCAAATAATGGTGAAGCCATCTTGCTGAAATATTTGGTGAACCTTCTATAATAGCTAGCTAAGCCTAAGAAAATCCTGAAATCTTTCTTCTTTTTAGGAGTAGGCACCCTTTTGATGATAGTGATTTTGTTCGAGTCTACCTATATTCCTAGTTGGGATATGGAGTGTCCTAATAGAACCCCTACTTTCTTCAAGAATTCACACTTTTTTGGGCTCAAGGAGAGATGAATCTCAATTCACCTCCTTAGTACTTTACCCAAATTGGAGAGAGCTTCCTGGAAGTCACCCCCATATGGTGTGAAATCATCCATGTAAATTTCGATAGAGTCATGGAATAACTCAGAAAAGATGCTCAAGACACCTCTTTGGAAGGTAGCTGGGGCATTGCACAATCCAAAGCGTAGGAATCTATAAGAAAAGGTACCCCAAGGGCAGGTGAAAGTAGTCTTATCCTGGTCTTCAAGGTTGATTTGAATCTGATTGTACCCACTGAACCCATCTAAGAAGGAAAATAACTTCTTCCCCGCAAGGCCATACAGGACTTGGTCTATAAAGGGCAAAGGGAAATGGTATTTCTTGGTGGCTTTTTTAAGTTCTCGATAGTCAACACAATTCTCCACTTCCCATTCTTCTTTGGGACTAGGACAAGAGGGGATACCCACTCACTGTCGAATATAGGATATATGAACACTGCATCCAATAGTTTCTCAACTCTTCTTTGACTCTGTCCTTCAGATCTAGGTTCATCCTTCTTTGGGATTGTCTCATAGTCTTGCATCCTTCCTTGATTTAAATGTGATGTCTTCATACTGAAGGATGCACCCCTTTCATGTCCTTGTAATCCCAACAAAATTCTTCAAGATTTTCTTTCAAAAGTTGGCATAGTTTCTTCTCTTCTTCATTTGAGAGGTTTGGGTTGATTTTCATAGATCTGGATGGGCCAAACTCAATAGCCTTGGTGGTTTCATATTTTTTCTCAACTAAGTGCACTTCCATCCAAGGTTGGCTTTGAAACTGTTTGACTAAGGTTTCGAGAGGAATGTTAGTGGAGGACTGGTTTTGAATGGCATGGTCGATGAGTTCATCTTCATCAAACTGCCCCCCTATAACAATAACATCTATGGTACACATAAGGGCAGTGTTATATAACTCATATTCTTCATCCTCCAATCATATAGGGAGATCGTGATCAATGGAAGGATGGGCTAGAGGATATAACACTAACTGTTTAGAAAAAGGTTCATTTTTGATAGTCATCTTTCCATCCCAAAAACTAATATAAGCATCTGCAGTGGCTAACCAAGGTCTCCCTAAGATGAGAGGATAACCATTAAACTTGGTTTTTGGTTGCAGGACCAGGAAATATGTAGGATACTCCCAAGATTCAATGGTAACCATAACATCCTCAAAAATTCCTTCCAGATTTACTGTGGACCAATCTTCAAGCTGTAGAACTATTACGGTTTTCCTCAAAGTCCCTTGGAGATTAAGTTTCAGCATATTTTCCTTGGTCATGATATTGATGGCAGCCACTAGATCAATCAGAGTGTTGGGGAATATGACACAATCTATATGCACATCAAAAAATGGACTACCAGGGTCCAGGTATTTTGGAAATATCACCTTCCCCAGCATCAGGTCAGACAATTTTCCTACCACATTGATGGTGGGGGTATCTCTCTTCCTTCTCCCAGGTTTCTTGAAGCACTTTTCTTTGATGAGCCTATCGTAGATAGAGACATCCTTAATGGCCTAGAGAAGTGGCATATTTACCCACAAATTTTCTAATTCTCCCAGGAGTTCAGTCTCCTCTGGAGTGTGTTGACTAGGGTGGATCAAGTGCTCGGGAAAAGGAGGTTGTTGGATCTGAGTGTTATCTTCTTCCTTTTCCTACTCAACCTCTATAGGTGGAGATGGGGGATGGTTTTCTGGGTGTACTCTTCCCGACCTGAGATTAACCTCCTGTATCTCCACAGCATAAGCTGGATGGGATTTTTCTCCACTGGAGATTAACCTCCTGTTGTGCCTGTCTGTTGTTCGGGTTCGGATTGGGCTGTGCAGGTATAGGTAGCTTAGGTGGAGCAGCATGAGTAAGATGAGGTTGAGGTTTGGGTGGAGGAATTCGAGCAGGTAGTGGATTTTGTTGAGGCCTCCACCCTTGATATGGATTGTTCCATTAAGGTTTTTATGGAACATACTGTTGAAATGGATGGTTTACTGGCTGAGGATGGTATGAAGGGTTGGAAGACCAAGTAGGAGGTGTAGACCAGGATGGAGGAGCGGGGGTGTACCAAGGTTGCATAGGTGAAATCTAATTGTTGTAATAATAATATTAAGGTGCACCTTGCATACCTTATTGATATGGCTGAGGGCCTTGAGGCCTTCTCTGGTTGATGAAACGAAGTTTCTCTGGCATTGTTTCCCCACCTTGATATACAAATATAAGTCCAGGTAAGGAGGGACACTTGTCTGTGGAATGATTCTCTTCATAGGCTAAGCAAACCTATATGACATTCAGTGGAAATTCATTTTGTTGGGTGCTTCCTGGTACATCTAGGACAAAATATGGCCAGGGCTCTATCTTCTTCCTCTTGCTTCCTTTTGACATGCATTTTGTCCATTTGCAAAGCAAAAGTGTGAAAAATGTCACTCTTGAAGTACTCTATCATGTTTCCAATCTCATGTTTTATGAAGGTGGAAGAGTAAGGGGTATTGTATGTACTTTGGCTAGTTCTGCCCTTCTTCCTAAATGCCCTAGAATGGTTCCGGAAGACAATTTTGATTATTTCATAGGGTTGCTGGTAGATATCTCATCCTAATAACATATTCAAGGTTTCTATAATCTCTTCATTGATCCCTCGAAGAAGTACAAGTTTAAGTGAGTCACGATCAAGAGTACAATTGACTCTCTTATATTTCAATTGAAACCTATCTTCAATATTCTAGGGATTCATCAGGCCCTAGATTCATCCTAAATATCTCATCCTTCGTTTCCTTGGACCTATATTATTCTTTTTACTTGCTGTTGAAGGTATCTTCCATCTGTGCCTAGGTAGTGATGTTATCCCCAGGCAGACCCATCAACCAGCGCAAGGCTGCATCCTTAAGGGTGGATGGGAATAGCTTCAACTTGTGATCATCATAGGTGTAGTCATAAGTCCTAAAAACAACAACAAATTCAAACATGAATGTCTCAGGGTCTTGAGAGGTAAGTCCATGGAAGTGTTGAAGAGCTGAGGGGCTAATGTTTTTCACCTTAGTTTCCCCATCTGCCTCTCTTATGGGAAAGGATCTCTGGATCCCAGCCATGGTTAAGATAGGTGAAGTAGGTCCCTCAGTTGAAACAAGGTATTTTTCTTCTTCCCTAATAGGATCCTCAAAATATTCAGAAGGCTCTCCTATAGGGGGTTTAATATCACTTCCATTGAAGAAGAGTGAATGGTGGTCAAGAGGTGATGTGTAGGTTTTAGGTAAGATTTGTCTTTGAGTATTCCTAGTCCTACGAGGCATGAAAATCAGACCTTTTTGTATTTTTTCAATATTTATGAAATTACATGAAAATAAAGGAAAGCAGAAAGGAATGCTAAAACAAAATCAAAAAATATACTAAACACCTCCCCGGTAACGACGCCAAAAAGTGGTGAGCCCTGGTATTGCACTAAGAGTGTTGCAACTCCCAAGGGCTACCCTACTTTACTTTATCAACCTGGGGTTTGTACAAACTTTGAGGTGACAGTGCTATATACACAGTAGATGCATTCTGTTCATGTCACCCTCTTCTGCTTTACGAAAAGGTGCTACTTCTAGGGGTTCTCAGTGAAGTCTATTACACTTCAATGAAACTAAACTAAATTGCAGAAAGGAAATGATAGAAATGGAACTAATTTAATGTGTAGGAAGGAAATGGCTGTAAGAAACTAAATTAAATTGTTGAAAAGAAATGACAGGAAGGAAAATAATTTAATTTGCAGAAAACAAATAGCAGAAAGGAAACTAATCCTAAAACACACTTAACTTGGCTAAATGGATAAATGCATTCTACTTATCCTATGATCTATCTACCATGTTTCTATCCATGCAACTAGGCTATCCATGACTTAATTTTAATTAAAAAGAGTTAATTTGTAGCTTGGAGGGAAGAAAAGGGCTAAAAGAGGCTAATGGGGGGTTTAACACGTGAAACAAGGTTTGGAAGTGGAAAGATGGGGTTAAACCCTTATATAACTTTATAATAGCGTGAGAAATGAATTTGGAGCAGACATAACTCAAAAATGCGATGTCAGAGTGTGGTGGAGGACAAAAGCTACGATGTGTGATGTCGCAATAGCAACTTCGCAAGTTTAAAGGGATAGAAGTAAGGATTAACAAGAATGAAATAAGTTGTGCGATGTGCGAAGTGCGATGAGTGACATGGCAGGTCGCGAATCACAATATCACAAGTTTAAAGGAATAGCGGTAAGGATTAACAAGAATGAAATAAAATGTGCGAAGTGAGATTGACGACGCGGTAAACGTTGCGGGTTGTGATCTGTGATGTGGTAAGTTCTGCGAAGTGCGAAGTGCGACGAGTGACATGGAAGATTTATCACATCGGCGGAATAAGGGGTAAGTATTATGCGAAAATTTAAACTGTGCGATTTGCGATTTTGCAATATCACAATCGCAAGAACGAGTGGTAAGTGTTAAGGGTAAAATCTAAAGGATGCGAAGTGCAATTTCCAATGGAAATGTGGTGGTGGGATCGACAAAGGGGCTCTATTTCGAAATATCGCAATCGCAGAAACCAACGATAAGTGTTAAGGGAGAAAAGGTAAATGGTGCGAAGTGTGATTTAAACTAAAACACTGGAAGAAAAAATAAACAACAATGAAACTACTAGAAGCAGATCTAACTTAAATGAGAAAAACTAGCTAAATGAAAAAAAGGAAAAGATAGTAAAAAAAGATAAGCTGAGGCACATAGATTGGGCCCTAACCCACGATCCTAGCGCTCTGAAATTTAAATCATTTGAATGAAATCAGTCTGCTCATTTCATAAAATAATAACTGTATACATCTCAGAAAGTTTGATCCCTGAATAAAACAAAAATCTCAATAGATCCCAACAATAGTTCTGAATGGAATCAACTTACTGACTATAATAGACTAACTCTTCCTAGCTCTAGCTCTGCTCTATTTATTCTACAGGGAAGCTACCAAAAACTCCCTAGAAAATGGTGATTGAGTCCAATTGACTCTCAGAGAACAAGGACTGGGTGCACTACTCTTTGAGTTGCTTGGCTCCCTCTGGAATTTGAATTGCTGGAGAAAATCTTTGGGATCCTTTTGCTGCCTTTGAGGGTGGACAATACTCCTATAATTCCTCTTTACTGTATCCTCTAAGTCTTTATGATAAAATCCTTATAAAAAATATTAATAATTCGTGATTTTCTACACTCAACCTTATATTAGCCACTCAGAGTATGTTAGCCTTAATCACCACCTATACTAGCATCATAAAACCAAATAATAATAATAAATTCAGGAAAAAGAGATCTAAGAAGGAAAAAAACTGAATATTAACCCCTCCAAATATGTCTAATGATGGAGCTGATCAACACTTAGCCAAATGGGATCTGATAACTAGGCCTAAAGAATTAGGAGGTTGGGGGGTTATAGATCTGAAAATTTTCGAAAATGGCCTCTTGATGAAGTCGCTGTGGCGATGCATTCATACCCTAGGGTTGTGGAAGGATATAATAGACTTTAAATACCTCAAACATAAATTGACGGAGGACTTATATTTGGAGGACAACTTACAGGAGTGGAAGGGTTCACCCATTTGGTTCGGTTTCATCAAAATATGGCCACTATTTAAAGAGAACCTTAGGTGGAACTTTGGAAATGGCAGACTTGTCCTCATTGGTCATCCTGGACTTGGGGATTATCCACAAAATACAAACATATGCAGGGAGTTGATCTCATTTCTCCATCGCAAAGGTATCTTATTTATGAGACAAATTCTGGACTAGCAAGAGAGAATTCTGAAATGGCATTCAGTGGGACAAATGGGGCTAATAGACTTTTTAAAATATGAGTGGAACAACTACTGTGAGATTTTAAGAAGTATGGGTTTAATCAAAACAACAAGATGGGATCGAGTCACCTGGGGAGGAAAACTTAAAAAAGGCATAACAGTGATTTGAGAAAATTATAGAATCATGATGAAAAAATTGGTGGGTTCGGAACAAGCCTGTTGGTTCCAGGAAATTTGGAAACTTAAAGTTCAAACTAAAATGATTATTTTCTATTAGTTTATTTGGAAAGAGATGAATATCACCTAGAAAAATTTACAAATAAGGGGCATGTAAGGGCCAAGGATATGCCGACTCTATATGAGAGCTACAGAAGATAATAAACATATTTTTTATGACTGTATTTTTTCAAGGAAGGTCCTCCACACGATCTGCAGTCAGCTACACATAGATTCATCCACATACGATAGTGCAGAGGCATGTTATGTATGGTGGCCGGGGCACAGGAAATCCTATAGGAACATCCCCATAATTTATCATTGGTGCTTGTGGTGTACCAGGAATAGGTGGCTCTTTGAAGATCAACCAAGTACTTTGGAAAAGGTTTGTAATCAGGTTTTTCATATCTAGGGTTATTTGAAGATCAAACAGAAAACTCCCTGGGACTTGTCCATGAGATACCGACCATATGAAATACACTAGCCTGCAAGTTTTTTTTATGGGGCAGCACAAAATCATAGATGCGGCTGCAGAGCGTGGTTGATGCTCTCCCTAACATGTCATTGCAAAATCCATTGGTCTGGTGGACAAGGCACAAACATGCAAGCATAGATTTTGGAACTCTAGGGACTGTTGTGGTTTTCTCAACACCTCTACATTGACTCACTTTCTGTATTTGGGGATTCATAGGTACTTATAGAACATCTGAAAAAAGGCACCCATTTGAATCCAAACCAACTCGATGGATGGATGGAGTGAATTAAGGTTCTGCATACCAAGTTCACAACTATTAACTTCTCCCACATCTACAGAGAAAAGAACACACTGGAAAATCGCCTATCAAAGAAGGGACTATCTGAGAGATATGGAGAAATGCATTATGAGTTGGTTGAAGAAACAGGACAAGGAGCGCAGGGAATGGTAATATTTTTTTAATCTTTTGTTTTTTGCAAATTTCTTGAATTGATGATTCGGGAAGGGCACTTTTTGTAACATTTCCAGATTTCCATCTCTCAATAAAGAGACCAATCATTGGTCACATTTATTTTGAGAAATAGAATGAAAATCTGATTACTAGGACCTTGGAACACAACAAAAAAGAAGTAGGTTATCATCCAACCTCATAGAATTGGCATCGAAACTATCACTTCGATGATCGGATATGGTTTCTCTGCAAAATTTTGTGAGGAAAAGGAGAATTAATACTGAACAGAATTGACATCTTGATCACTATAATGACTTAGACTATTAACACTCTGTTAAGTCGAAATTTTATATATGTAAAGGCTCAAGAAAATAACTTCGAAGAACTTTGAAGTAATTTTGATGTATTATCTGAAGAAACTCATAGGAAATGCACTGAATATTTCCGAAGAAACTTAAGGTTATTGTGCTAGTACTAAATATAAACCAGTTGTTTTTTTCTGCTAAAATATATATATATATATATATTGTGCAGTGGATTTCATTTGTGCGGAGGTGAAATTGACCATCAATTCTTCCTATGCATTGAATCAAGAAATAATGTCACAGTGAAAAATAAATAATGATAGCAGGGAATTGAGGAAAAAAAAACCACAAATAAAACTCTGAGGTCACAACAATTTATCAGCCTCTTTCAATACAATCAATAATCACAACAAGAGAATTCCCAGAAACATTGAAGACTTTAATCTTTCCAAGGCGTCCCTATGGCATCCAGTAACGATGTAATCTGATTTTATTGAATGTCAAAAAGAAGAAGATTCACCAGACTGGTCATAGATTCAGGAAAAATCTGAATAAACAATTGTCTGTCAAAATTTATTGATATATTCTAGATTAATAATAAATAATTTCCCTGAAATCCTACCTCTAGGATAGGGTATTATTAAAAAGTTCGAGCTTGACAAGTATAGAGAATATTTTTTCTATTTGACAGTTTGTTTGACTTGTGTTAGCTTTGCTTGGTCTATGCGAAACAATACAAGCTCATGTCTATTCCACCTTCAAATTTTGAGGTGATAAGATACATGGCGTTCCCATTGCCTGTACTATCAATGGTGATTTTATCACTTTGCACACTCATGCTCCAAATAGTGGTTAACTTGTATCATCAATTGGTAAGTGATTGTTATGAGTGGGCCTAATGGTTAAGAGCATGTGTTTCCTCCTAAAAGGTCACAGGTTCAAAACTAGAGGGGCAGAGTTTGTATGCCTCCATAGTTTTAGTACTCAAATCGCCGCGCTGAGGTGAGTCTCTTGTTCCACAAGCAAGGAGTCTTATACACCAATTGGTGTCTGACTTAGCCGTGACCTTAAAATTGGATAATAATAATAATTAAATAACTCTCCATTGAGAAAATTCATTGAATAGAACATGGAAAAAAAAAAAAATTGGTATCAAATTGTTGTGCCATGATCAAATATTGTATGATGCAACTGCTATCAAATGTTTAATACCACATGCTTGTGATGTGAAGGAATTCCATAGGATGCACTTTTACTTGATTTTCTACTTTATATATGTATATCCCATCACACATACATATGATGATTTTTGAAGGAAATGAATACACATAAATTATGATAAAGACATCAACATGTTGTATTTGTTGGAAGCTTCATTGTGTGCACAACACATTTGTGTGTGAATATATCTATCCTTAGTGTAATTTAAAGATGTTAAAGTTAACATATTGTATGATGGAGTTGTTATTAAATGATAACACATAGTCGTGACATGATAAAATAAAATAAAAATTTCATCATACAATATACGTTGATGTTAAAAACTGAATCTATTAACTATAACTAAATGGATCTCCAGGTGAGATACTTGGAGAGTTTACAAACGCTCATACAAGCATTGACTATTGAGTTATATGAGCCTCAAATATATAGGCTTTCACACTAATGGGATGGTTTCAACCACTCCCTAGATATTAGGATATGAGATCTAAGATTAGAGTCTCAATCCTATCCTCATCACAACAACCATCTAAGTATAGCTTTCTCCATTACTTACAACACTTCCCCTTAATGGAGAAAGGGTATCGAATAATAACATATGCCTACTACTCTCAGTCTCAGCTAGGCTTACATAAAAACATAAAAACTTGGTAATAGAGGTTTTCATTTTAGTCTTTATGCTTGTGACTCCATACTTGTTCATTCCGAGGTGAGGCTTCATCTTCACTTTCCTTCCCGTGAGGTAGTGATGTATTTTCACCTCATTTCTTCCCCAGTGATGGAAAGCTTGAATTCTTATTCTTGCCCTTCTCAAAATTATGACGGGCTGGATAGAAGAATTTTCCCTCTCACTATTTCTGTTGTCAACCATCTGAACATAAGCGATAATGTCTTCATCATTTATTGATGCAACTTCTGTGTTGATTTCATAAAGCCATGGTGTTTCAAGCCATGCTTCAAAAAATTTCAATTCCTCTTCAAACTTCATTTCTTTTTCCTTGTTGCCATTGCTAACATTGACACACACAAAAATATTCATGAGATCATCATAATCTAAATTCTCTCTAGATTTGTCTTCTTCTGCCACGTCTTTGCAATCATCTTTGTGTGGCTCGTCCAATTGATCTTCACCAATTTTTCCTCTTTACATCCTTCCTGAAGATCAACTCATGACTCTTCAATATCAGGATCTTGCACAATAGGTTGTGCCTCTTGATTCTTGTGGCCATCAAAGGACCACATTGTTTTTTTGAAATTTTTTCAGACTAAAAAATAATACCCATGCTAATGCCTCCAAATGTCCACATGAGAAAACCATCATCATCAGAATAAAAAATATCTAAAAATATAGACATGTTGTTAAAGTCCAGCTTTTCTCGTTTTATCTTTTTTACATATTTCGACTCCACTCAATGAGCTCCAACAACCCCGTTACCACGCAGGTGGGAAACTTCTCCCTTTGGCAGCTCTTCAACAGTGGAACCTCATACACTATGGCTTTTATGCCACGAAGGTCTCAGTGCCCTCAGCTCTTCTGGCGAGCAAAAAAACGACCTCTCAATGAGCTGGAAATGCTATCGATATCCAATTCTGATGCATTTAATTAGCAATTTCTGATAAGACACATATTTCTGATAAGATGCAACAAATAAATTAATATTTTTTTAATAAATGCTTTCCACCCAACCGGACTACGGGATTGGCCTCTGCGTATATATTAGAGAAATGTAACAATTTCTCCGTGTTTTTCCAACAAGTGGTGGTGGCACAGGCGCAAATCTTTTCCACGATCCTAGGCTCAGTATTCACGCAGCATTCCGAGTTGCTCGCTGCCACATAGTTCTGTTTTTCCTCTCCATTGTGATTCACGTAGCCAATTATCCTCCTTAGTCCCATCGCAGACTCGATTGGTTGAGGTAGTTGATTCCGTTAGAACCTTCAAAGTTCTGTGTGCATCTAAGCGATTCTCACACTCGGATCTGCACAGATCCAACACTTACACGTTGCACCAACAACCATATGTAGCAGGCTAGGGAATGAAAAGAGAGAAAGAAGTATATGGTTCATTATCTAGGGATGTGGCATTTCTATATGCACAGTGATTGATGGATTATCCACATCCAATTTAGTGAAAGAACCTCCATCAAGATTGAAATCCAATCCACCTTGAACTCGCATCAAATTTTGACCTAGATCCTTGGCCGTGTGGGAACCAACACCGCTGACTCACGTAGCGATAGGCTGCCTTTGCCACAACTCTGATACCATGTTAAAAACTGAATCTATTAACTATAACTAAATGGCTCTCCATTTGAGATACCTGGAGAGTGTACAAAAACTCATACAAGCACTTACTATTGAGTCAGACGAGCCTCAAATACATAGGCTTTCACACTAACAGGATGGTTTCAACCACTCCCTAGATATTAGGATATGAGATCTAAGATTAGAGTCTCAATCCTATCCTCATCACAACAACCATCTAAGTATATCTTTCTCCATTACTTCCAACAATCGATAAGTGTGAATGGCATATGATTTGGATGTCTCAAGTATGTAAAACACACCATCATGCTCTAATTTTACCTCAATATGAAACCTATTATCTTCTCATAAGGATTACGAGAGTGCGGAGGAGACACAATGAAAACCTCCTCAACTCCTCCATACTCTATTTTCACTTTGCCATCCAATAGAGAAAATCACATAAAGGAGTAGCCATCGTATAAGTAATAGCCACAATAAATGTGGGCTAATCTTGAAGTAAGACAAATTTGACTAAAAATTATAGTGTTTTGCGGCTTATCAAACCTTAAGACAAAATCAACATATCATGCACAATTATTTTTCTCCCATTTTGAGTTTGAAAAATTATGTTAATCAAATATTTTCAATTTAATGTATTCTAATATCATCTCAAACCACATTATTTGCAAATTCTCTAATTAATATCTCCAAATCCGCTAACTAGGCTTTGAAAAATTAAGTTTCCACTGTTTTAATATCTAGAATTTGTTGAGGTGTATTTTGAATCATATGTGAACAAGGGGATGTGACTTGGACCAAATTTCTTTACACAACCTAAGCCATTTAATAACCACTCTTAATCGGTTTAAAGTATCTGTTAGCCTATGACTCTCTTCCTCTTGCGAAGAAAAGAGGGTATGGAAATGCTAGATTAAAACCCAAATTTATATGTACATCTAACCTATGGTTAATTTTTTATGTTAATATACCTAAATTGCACATTAAAAAATTAATATGATATAATATAATAATGATAGAGTCAATAGTTAGCACATAGTTAGTTACTAATGCACAATCTAGAAGACAATAAATGATATACAAATTGTACAATAAATATAATATACATATAACTAGCAATTGCACCTAATGTTGCAAAGGAAACGTCGTAAGGAAGAAGCTAGAAAGAAAGCAACTATAATTAATTTGATGTGACCTTATATTTATGTTTAGAATGTGTACGTTACAGACCTCAGTATTAAATCTACCCCAAAAGTAACATTAATTTTTTCCCAATAGACGTTGATATCAAAAGATGGGAAGGAAAAATCTTTGGTAATTAACTTTACAATTAGTCTCCAATACAGAATTCCACTACACTATTCCTATACAATTCCTTATTAAAAGCCATTCGACCAGGGATGAAATCAACCAATCCCGTACCACATAATTCAAGCATGAATACGAATTCAGAAAGGATTCTTCTATTATTATACACAGTAATTACAGGGGATTTATCTTCCGGCCTGATTTTCAATATCAGTGCAAAGTGACTCTAATTTTCAGAAAATTGGATTATCAGTTTGGCAGGAAACTTATTTACAGCTGGAAGCATTTCACATTACTGAGCTTATCAAATGAAAACCCCCCACATGTAAGAGTTATTAACAAAAATCTACAAAGAGGTATATATCAACTTTTTATCTTTTCATACAACCAACAACTTAGTGGGCTTTCCCAAATTTAACACCTACAAAAAATATCTGGCATGGCTATTTAGTATTGTGCCACACAAAAAATGACATTTCATATTTCCTACCTAATGTTAGGAACTATCTGATATTTGAACATACACCATCTGTGTGTATCCATTGAACACAGTGTTGTTCAGGCTACTCAACCCAAATTGTCTAAATAAATATTTATGATAATCTGGAATAACTGGTTCGGAGGAATGGGCAGAGTCATATCTTGTTTGATGTGTAAGTGATGGACCAACTACAGGTGGAACCTCCCAGTGCAGATCTAGCACAGATTCCACAAACTTGCTATTCTCAAAATGCTCAGCACACAAGATCATCTCAAAGCTATGGTTGAAGTTGTCTCTCATTTGTCCTCTGACACCCCACCAAATGTCCCCCGACCCACAAAGCTCTTTTATGTCCAAGGCCTTTTCCGAAAGCTGCTTCCTTTTGGCTCTCACCTTGGCTTCATCACTGTCTTTGTAGCAGATATGTCCACCACCTGTAAAAACAAAAAAACGTTAAGCCTTTGAAGCTTTCAATGTGGGCAGGTTAATATGTTCATGATATTAAAAGATGATTATGTCATTTTTATTCACTTACTTTATGCTAACACTTTCAATAAACACACAGGTAATTTAGTAACAAAATGTTCTGCATCCCCTAAAGGCTAGAATCATTATTCATATATCTATGTTAACTGAATGTAAGGTAACCAATACAAACCAGGAAAATCAACACTACAAAATCTAAATCGTCGACAACAGGGTTCGAACCTACGGGATCAAAGCGCAACAGATTTCAAGTATCTCTCTTATAATCATTCCATAAAAATCAAGATCAGAGTGATAAAAGAAATTAATCCCCAAACCCATGATATGTTATGAACTGAACCTGTGAAATTTATAATGTACGACTTGAATAGCTTACCTTACCAGGGCATTTGTAAAAATTTTTGCGAGGATTTTTCTCCGTATGCAAGGTAAGAATCAAGCATACTCTGCCACTACAAGGGTAGAGTATCTCTCAGTCCTCACTTTGAGCTGCACTGCACTGGAGTCTGACACACTGCCCAAAGGGAAATCCTTCAACCAGTGCCCAAATTCACAGGAGTCAAGGGAAAAAATGCCATAATCCAGTATGGAAGCTCTGCAAGCGCAATGGCAGTTGCTTCTTGAGTTTTTCCCTACCGATTCTGAATAAAAAGAAGCACTAGAAACCTTCCACTAACTAAATATTTGCAACTACTATTGTTTTTTCATCGAACGGCTGAATATTCCCATATGCACCCACCCACCTCAACCTATAGATTTTGCAGATTGACATGAACACCTAGCAGATTCTTCCACTCTCACAACTGCTCTGCTGGTTGTAAATAGGGTATTCTAAAATATCTATAAAGTAGTTTGGAAAATAATAGAAATTTCGCAGAATTTTTTGAAGGTCTGGTTTATAGCTGTCAAACTTCAGGATTTTAAGTGTGTCTCCGCAATAGCCAAAAAAGAGTTCCAAATCTAAAATGTTCTTTGCGGTGGGCCATTCTTGCCATTATAACGACACTACTTCACAGGAACGAAAAGAGAAAAAATATCATTGAAGTGCAACGAAATTTTCCATGAGAATAATGTGATTGTTTAAAAAATAAGAATTCCAAGAAAAACAACCCAAGCACGACATTACAACTTCCAATATCTCGTAACAAAACAGAAACCACCGCTGAAACTGCCAACAAGAACAAAAACAAGGTAAGAGAAGGTAAGACAAAAAAAAGAACAAAAACAAGGTAGAACAAAAACTGCCAATACATATAACAAAACATAAACCACTGAAACTGCAAACAAGAGGCCAGAGACAGCCCAAAACATAGCACTGAGACTGCCAACAATGTTAAAGACCAAATAATATGGGCAACGTTTAATTGATCAAATCATCTAAAATAAACGAGTCCTACAACCCAACCTGACTTTAACACGTCCAAAAAATTGAAGCTTACAGTCAGCAATACCAGTGAACACTGAAATAGCCAACAAGAAGCCAGAGAGCCCAAAGCATAGCACTGAAACTGCCAACAATGTTAAAGACCAAATACTCTGGCAACGTTTAATTGATCCAATCATTTGAAATAAATTAGTCCTACAATCCAACCTGACTTCAACACGTCCAAAAAAGTGAAGCTTGCAGTCAGCAATACCAGTGAACACTGAAACTGCCAACAAGAAGCCAGAGACAGCCCAAAGCATAGCACTGAAACTTCCAACAATGTTAAAAGACGAAATAATATGGGCAACGTTTAATTGATCCAATCATTTGAAATAAACGAGTCCTACAATCCAACCTGAATTCAACACGTCCAAAAATTTGAAGCTTGCAACCAGCAATACCAGTGAATATAAGTATGTAATTGCTTCACATCTTAACATGCTTGTAAACCTTCGCAGTTGTTACAAGCATTTTCAATTTCTAGGGCAGTGATCTGGTCATAAGTTTGGCGTCTTATTTAATTCTTTCAGACTGTAGAGTCCAAAACCCTACTTTTGAAACTTAATCTTTCGTCATGTTCTCGCATAAACTTTACCTTATAGTGCCAACCACAACCACATAAAATATGTTTCCAAAGACTGTTAACAGCAAACAATTTCAATGAGTAAGACGTCAATTGTGAATTATGCAGATGGGATCCCAAAAATAATCTCGCATCTGCTCTTATATTTCACCTTATTAGTGAGGACTAAGATCAGCAATCCAGGACTTTCAAGGACGGAAGATAAAATGGAAGGCTGATTTAAAATGGCCAAGCAGACACACCTAATTAAAACAAAATGTTCTAAATGATGATCAGTATAACAATTGCAAAAGTATGAAGTTTTTCCAGGAACCATTGAAAATGTCGCAAATACTTAGCTATTAATGCCAGCAAAAGGAATTACTTTGCCTTAAGAGAACTGCATATTGATCTTCACACCCTATACCCTCTGAAGGGAATCAAGAAATGACTTTGCATTCTACAAACAAAAACCTGGTTTATAAGAAAATGAAAGTGTGGTAAAATTCAGAAGGGTTTGCAAGCTAACAGCATGCTATGGTACAATCTATATGTGCACCCTTAGATGCTTTGATCCTGAACCACATGAAGTCAATAACAGATACAAATTTTCGTTCTATTTCTGATCTACAATGTATCAAAATTTCCCGGTAACTGTTGCAAATAGGGGCAAAACCACCCAGAATAATTCGTTTCTACAAATAAAACAATAAGAAACCTAATTCCCATCTTCACAATAGGAAACACACAAATATGTTTGCATATTTTACATCCTCATAAAAGCTACTGTCTACAGGAATTCACGATAACCAAAACCCCTGCTGCCATTTTTTCCCTGGATGTCATAGCCAAATTAACCTCCACAAGAAATTAAAATAATCAAGAATTTATTCTTCTAATGGGAAAACCATTACCATGATCATCTTTATCTCCTGGATGTCATAGACCAGCAATCAGAAGGGCATACGAGTTAAGAAAACCAAGCTTATACAGATTTCGATCAGGATTAAGATTAACATAAATTGGAACCAAATTTTGGCTTTGGTCTGAGGATACACGTAAATTAAAAAGCAGAACAAATTAAACACGGTGGTTCCTGCACAGAAACCCAAAGTGGCAGCAGATTAGTAAAAGTGCATCCCTTTAACATGTATTGCATCCAAACAATGTAGTGAAATTGCTCAATAGAATCAATTCCCCCTTGCATCAGAGCTTCTTTAACATGTATTGCATCCAAACAATGTAGTGAAATTTCCCAATAGAATCAATTCCCCCTTCAGAGCATAGAAGCATCTTACAAATGTTCCTCGAGAAAGCTGGCAAAGTAAAATTTGCAAATTCATTATATGGAACTTGTAGACTCTCAACACATTTTCTTTCGTGTATCAAAGGGAAGTGAATAATAAGATTTGATACTACCCAATAGATCAAACTTAAAAACCCAATTAAATAACAACAAACTTAAAACCCCAGTTAAATAACATCAAAGAAAGCAAGGAAAATGAACATGGACTCTATTCAGGTTGATCCCTGAAAATTTTGATTATTATGAACTGATTCTGCAAGAACAAAGCTAGAGAGTCAGAGCAAAATCATTACTCTGATCATGGTTCACATGCACCCATTATTTGGCCCATAAATTGGCCAAAGAACAATAGTGTTCAGAAACCAAATATTCAACTGAACCTTGTCAAACCCCATTATCCAGAAAACAAGTAACATGAACTCTACAATATCATAAAGCTTCCAGTCTAACTCTAAAACATGATGAACTTATTCCACAAGAGCAAAGAAAGAGAGCGATCTGACCCTTGAGACCCCAATTATCCAGAACTTCCATACGGAGAATATTTTAGTCTTCAGCAATAGTGTGAACTGAAAGCCAACTATCAAACATCTCTTAGAAAATAAGTAAAGATGGAAGATGTTTTGACTCCAACGATCCTTTACACAGTCCATTAGACAACATCAGCACTGCAAATTGCCTCTGCAACAGGGGGAAAAGACCCATAAATCCTCAAGGATGGAAAAATTTACTCTGAATATGAGAACTATTTTATTTATTTGGAAAAAATAAAACTTGCGATATATTACAGGTTTTTCAACACAGAAATTTACCAAGATGAAGAAATAATTTGGCAGACATGATTATTCAAACTATATGAAAGACCTAGCCAAGTGGGTTAACCTAGCCCAGTGGGTTAACTCGAGCAGTTAGGTCACGGAATCAAGTCCCCAGGCTGGCTGCCACAGTGAATATTGTGGGCCTTGATGTCCCTACCATGTTAGGTTGCCAAAACTGCAACCAGTCTTTTTACCCTGAGTACATCCTGGAAATGAGGAGTACCTGGTGGGTTTCCAGAAATGTGAAGTTCATCTAAAAAAACAATCTATACAAGAACCAGAGAAACCATTTATAGCCATGAACTACCATACACACTTCATTATTGTAGAGAGGCAAATAAATAACCAAAGATGGAAAGAGAGCCCAACACCCATTCTTGGGTTAAAAAAGGCACTTGATTGAATTTTATCCATCTGCAACTCTGTTATAGTATAACAAGCCATGCTCTAGACAACACAGAAACGAAAAGAGATTAAGAGAAGTCCATAACTTAATTTTTATTCAATTTGGATAGGATCAAGAATAATTTCACCTTGTTCCAATGGCAAAGTGAAATTGATGCTCAGTTTTAGAGTGCGATAGGAAGGGAAGCAAATAAACTGTAATCACAAACATCCAACTGTGAAGCACTCCATTTATAGAGAATAAAAGTATCACTTCTTTTACGTTCATTTAGTTTATTTACAGATATTGTACCCAGATTTGTTCATGCAGAAAGATCTCATTTTCAGCCTGCTAAAAGAAGTTCAAATTGCCCAAAAACATTCCAAGGCTACAAGCTACTTGATACAAATATATGAAGTTTTGATAGAAGGTATATATCACAGGAAAATTTGAATAACATATCAAGTAATTAAACATTAGTAGATCTGTGTATAAATAGAGAAATTAGTCAGCCGTCATTGACTATCCAGCAAGTTGCAAAGGAGAAAAGCAACATTAACTCCTCAATGTGGGGTTCTCTTCTATACAAGTACACAAGGGCATGATTTTCTGATTGCTCAGGAAAAATGATACCTTGTGGCAAATATAATTCGTCTGTATGTGCTACCCCTAAAAATCAGATTTTCCAGCAGATCATAACCAGTGTCAGGATCTTCTCAAGCATATAGGACCATTCAAGTTTCAACAATCACCCATGCGTGTTTTCTACCAGTAACATCGAACATGATCTCATGTCTACTAGTACTTTCCGGTGAGCTGTGAGAATCAGTATGACACAGCAATTGACATATAACATACTGGTAAACATGCAAATAATGGATTTTCAATGTAGTGGAATGCTCTTAATTTCTGGAGCTAACCTTTGACAAAATCAATAATAAGCAATTCAGAATTTTATACATTTGCTTCTGGAGGGAAAATCTGTGTGCCTGTCTGTGCTGGAATAAACATAATCTGATTTACCCCACCCCCACCACTAATGCTTCCAACACACTCATATCAACCTACTTCAAGGATTGTTTGTAGTCCTATGCTTCTAAATCAACCATCCAGATCCATTAACCATATACAAAATGCTATTCCTTCCAATGAGGCAGATGAATTCACCCATCTCCCCACAAAACTGTCTGACAATATTGAATTTTTTTCATGCGCCTTGGATATCAATTTAAAGGCACAACTAGAACTGAAAGACTTGGCAGAAAAGATATGGTTTGACCTACACATTCAATGCTGGCTCTCGAAAGCAACTTGAGTAGATAGACTTTTTGTTGCTACATCAGAAGCTGTAGCCAGACCCTGAAGCATTCTCATGACCTCCACAATATCATCTAAATAATACTTTGCTTTACTCGGTTTCTGGTAAACGGTACAAGCAAACACTTCAACTATAGAGGCCATAGATGGTTGTGCCATTGCAATACTCGCAAACATATCTTCATCAGATCTGTCATCTCCTATGCACAAAACAAAATCTGGCGGCTTTCCTCTTTCAATCATTGTTGACAGAAGTTGTTGTGCTACCAAACCCTTACTAACACCCTGTAAATTCCAAATCAAATGTGTGTAAATACTAAAACCTACTTCACAAAAAACCAACTGAACAATTTCTGATGCTCACATATATAAGTACTTTCCGCACCTGGGGTTTAACTTCAACAATATGCTAGCCACTTTTGACCTCCACAGGCTCATTTGCAAGCACACTCTCCAGATGATCTAAAATCTCCTTGGATTGGCATGATCAAAAATCCGGATTAGCATCCTGATGATGCCAAACCAAAGTAGTTTCTTTAGCTTCTATGGTAGAACCATCAGTAGTTTTAGTATATAATTTTATAACACGCTCTGCTGTTTTCTTCTAGTCAAAGTCTGCAGTGGGTAGCGTTGTTTCCCATTCAGAATCTTGGTTCCACCTGAACCATACAAAAACAATTTAGAAGAAAGAAGTCATGATAAATTAGAGATCAAGCATAAAACTATGTTACAATTGGTAAAAAAACATGAGAAAATAAGTGTCAAGAGATTGCCTCATGAAATAGCCATGCTCTGCTGCAATCCCTAACTTATGGCAAGGTGAAAACCATTCACTGAGAGATTTCTGACCTCTTCCACTCACAATAAAGACAACATTTTTAGGGTCATTGCATAAGCTGTTTACAACAGATATTACTTGTGGACTTGGTGTTTTGTTGATAGAAGTCTGAGGCATCATAGTACCATCATAATCCAACAAAATTGCCCTACTATAGGTTCTCTTGTATGCGGAGACAATATGTTCTGTAGCAAGCTTCCTAAAGCTTGGACTAAGTGCTACAACCTTGAAACTCAATCCAAATCCAATACCCCAGCACCTTCTCTTAAAGTGATCCCGACATACTCTCTCCAAATCCTGCTCAAAGCTGTGAGCCCAATAATTTACACCATGTGTGCTCACATACTTGTAATGTTTTTCATGCCGTAGTTGCTGCTCAGCGTAAGGAATTGTTAGGGATACATTCATGGCATCAACAACAACTTCTATGTTCCATGGCAAAGAAGAATCGATATACATATAACACACTTCAAATATATAAATAATGGATTTTCAATGTAGCGGAATGCTCTTAATTTCTGGAGCTAACCTTTGACAAAATCAATAATAAGAAGTTCAGAATTTTATACATTTGCTTCTGCAGGGAAAATCTGCGTGCCTGTCTGTGCTGGAATAAACATAATCTGATTTACCCCACCCCCACCACTAATGCTTCCAACACACTCATATCAACCTACTTCAAGGATTGTTTGTAGTCCTATGCTTCTGAATCAACCATCCAGATCCATTAACCATATACAAAATTCTAGTCCTTCCAATGAGGTAGATGAATTCACCCATCTCCCCACAAAACTGTCTGACAATATTGAATTTTTTTCATGTGCCTTGGATATCAATTTAAAGGCACAACTGGAACTGAAAGACTTGGCAGAAAAG
Source organism: Pinus albicaulis (assembly GCA_034641835.2). Taxonomy (NCBI): domain Eukaryota; kingdom Viridiplantae; phylum Streptophyta; class Pinopsida; order Pinales; family Pinaceae; genus Pinus; species Pinus albicaulis. The sequence continues at coordinate 1,267 of JAXQQM020060366.1, read as the reverse complement.
ATATGGTTTGACCTACCCATTCAATGCTAGCTCTCGAAAGCAACTTGAGTAGATAGACTTTTCGTTGCTACATCAGAAGCTGTAGCTAGACCCTGAAGCATTCTCATGACCTCCACAGTATCATCTAAATAATACTTTGCTTTACTCGGTTTCTGGTAAACGGTACAAGCAAACACTTCAACTATAGAGGCCATAGATGGTTGTGCCATTGCAATACTCGCAAACATATCTTCATCAGATCTGTCATCTCCTATGCACAAAACAAAATCTGACGGCTTTCCTCTTTCAACCATTGTTGACAGAAGTAGTTGTGCTACCAAACCCTTACTAACACCCTGTAAATTCCAAATCAAATGTGTGTAAATACTAAAACCTACTTCACAAAAAACCAACTGAACAATTTCTGATGCTCACATATATAAGTACTTTCCGCACCTGGGGTTTAACTTCAACAATATGCTGGCCACTTTTGACCTCCATAGGCTCATTTGCAAGCACACTCTCCAGATGATCTAAAAGCTCCTTGGATTGGCATGATCCAAAATCCCATCAAACATACTCGATGATTGATCGCGTAAATTCCCGCATTCCACCGGCACTCTTCGCCGAGATTATTGTTATTGACTTCCGAAACGTACTCAAGCTTTGGCAGTGGGCCCCAGAGGAGAGAGGAAATGGCAATTCTCCTGTGAAAGAATTGCCAAGAGCAAGAAAGTACTGCAGGTTTCCTCCTCTGCACATGTCTTCGGGCAGCGGGCCATTGAGCCGATTTTCCAACACTTCAGCATGTTGAATTTAGACAGACTGTCGAGCTTCTGCGGTAATTGTCCTGTAAGATTGTTCCGATATACTGATAGCCCTTCCAGAAGCGACAAGTCCGCGAAGCTTTCAAGAATTTGGCCGCAAAGATTATTATTATCGAACTGGGTATATGTTACATTCTTCAAATTCCCGAGCTCTTGTGGAATGCTGCAGTGCCCAAATTCACAGGAGTCAAGGGAAAAAATGCCATAATCCAAAAAATGCCATAATCCAGTATGGAAGCTCTGCAAGCGCAATGGCAGTTGCTTGTTGAGTTTTTCCTTACCGATTTTGAATAAAAAGAAGCCCTAGAAACCTTCCACTAACTAAATATTTGCAACTACTATTGTTTTTTCATCGAACGGCTGAATATGTTTCAATCGTCTAACATATAATCTAACGGTTTCACATTATGACACGATGCACATCAAAGAAAGGTTAACAATAACGCCTACTACGCTGTGAA